>CM041779.1:45920379-45944740 GCA_023374045.1 Limonium bicolor | reverse complement strand
CCGGTCACCCGACCCGTTCACCCGATCCGTCACCCGTATGTACTTATATTAAATAAAAAATATATACTTATCTCATATTTGTTGAGATAATTTAGGAATATTTTGGCTAATACTCCATGTTTTAATTATGTTATTGATATTATATGATGTGGTACATATTATTGAACAAATATGAATGATTTTAAAAACAATAAGCTTATATAAAGTGTTAAAAGCAAAAAAAAATTGCTAAAAAAATATATAAACGGGTGATGGGTGATGAAGTTGCGGGTGACGGGTCGGGTCGGGTGATGCGGGTGAAAAACGGGTGACGGGTCAGGTGGAGCATCACCCGACCTGAACCCGACCCGTTGCCATCCCTATCTGCCTTATTGTTGTTGCTAAGGTTGTTGATCATGGTCTCACCACTTCTTTTTCTAATGCACGCATAAAGCCAGGCACTTTAGCCTAAACCTCATACGCTTCATTGAAGAGTGGCACATTCTTAAGTGTTGTGGGTTGTGATGCCATGATACATGCAATATTTCTCGAGGCATGTGCTGGGGGGGAGGGTGGCGGCCACATGGGCGGCATGATTCCCTAAGTGATCGAAGCGTCCATTCGGTTGGAAGATATGGGCGCCTGGTGGTGGTAGTTTTGTTTGTAGGATTTCTCTTTCATGCCATAGTGGCTAGCTTCTTTTATCTTTTCCTAGTGTGGTTGAGTTGCACACTTCCCCCTCACATGTGACTTGCATCCTTGCGCTTGTGTCCTCAATTGAAACTTTTGGATTTGTTCCATTAGCGCAACATAAGACTCGAGGATGTTCATGAAAACTCCTCAAGGAGCTGGTCATGCTTCAAGCTGCACGTGTAGGCCGCTATGATGGTATCATGGTCCATGTGGCTGAATTTAGACACACATAGTGGAGAACCGGTCGATGCAAGACTCCATTGACTCTTCTTAGCCCATTTCCATGATGTAGAGGGAAGATGGCAGGTTTATTGGCTTGCTTCAATGTTGCTCTCGAAACTTCCTAGTGAGCTCGTTGAAACTGGTCACAAAACTAATGAGTAAGCTTGTATACCATTTGAAGGCTCCCTCAGCTAGCCTGCCTAGGAATGTAATGGCTTTGTGATTGTCGTCTAACCCCTAGGTGGCCATGTATATGGTGAAGCGATTGATGTGGAGACCTGGATCACTTTTTTCATTGTATATGGGGACAGAAATTAACATATACTGCGGGGGGGGGGGGGGTACAACTCAAAATTGTATAGGTAATAGGTTGAGTCCCCCTAAGTATGTGCCTAACATAAAGAGGGAGCTCGAGGAAGTGTTGCACTCTCCACGCTACGCTAGCAAGGTTACTAGTGCTGCCAGCTGCTTCGCCGTCTTCGTTTCTTACCTTACTTTTTTTCCTTATTTTCTTGAATTATTTTCTCTCAAGCTATGAAAGAGGTTGCAGTTATACACTTCGGTGAGTTGCATTTTAGTTATCATAAGCTCTTATATTGGCCATGATTTATTCTTGGTGTTTTTAAAGATGTTAATACTTTTTGATGATATTTGGACTGAAAGGGTGGTTATATGCTAAAGGCATTTTAGGTAATCATCCTCACTAACATCCGATCAATTGGTTAATCTCTTAACTTATGTGTTTGAGTTCTAATTTACAGAGAATTTTAGCTTACGTCTAGAGCTTAGGAACCGAAACAAGAATGAACACAACAATTTACATGGTTCATCAGGTAGAGTCGTGCCCATTTCACGAGGTTGAAGGATACTTACATAAGTTTCACTAAGGCTAAAAAGAATGATAGGGATATTAAACCAATTTATGTGGTGGTTAAGATCTGAAATGCGTTCAAAAGGGGTATTTTTACTCATACAAGGTAGGTAGAATGCAAACCTGCTATTGGCTCGTTCCTTTACCGAGTGGAACCTGCTAGTGATGGCTACCAGTCACTTTGTCCTATCCTAGACTGATGTGTCTCAAGCCTCACAACTGGTTAGTTGAAACTCCCCGTTTCTGCTATGACATAGCAACCTAGTGATCATGATTTTACCAACATTTAATGCGGAATAAAAAGTAATGATGTCGTGTTTGACATTTATAACAAAAAAAGCATTTGTCCTTCACGCAGTACTTTGTAACCACTTGGGTTACTGGCCGAGAGGGAGTTGAGAGTTTAGAGAGGTAAGTAGGATTAGACAGAAAATTGAAAGTGAAGTTCTGATTTGTTACCTTTGATTACAATCCATCCTACTTAAATAGTGATGTGACAATCGTGGGTAGTTACTAGTTAAATAAATGACTAATACTAGAAAATAGGAAAACTGCCCACTAATGCTGAAATAAATAAAATATGAGATCATTAATTCTCCCACTACCCCACTACAAAATCTTTCATCCAGGTTGGGTTGTTCCTCGATCGTGGGTTGCTGCTTGCGGTTGACTGTAGTGCTTGGCTTGAGTGGGCATGATCAGTGAACTGCTCCTGGGTGTGCGCCTGAGAGGTAACCGAAACGGTTACATTGCCACTCCCATCAAAACCGACCTTGCCCTCAAGGTCGAAGGTGGGAAACTCAGCCCGGATGTCGGAGATGTCCTCCCATGATGCGTCGGATGGGGCTAGGCCATCCCAATCAATCAGATGCTGGCGGACGATGTGGTTGTCACGCTGGTGGGCACGGCTGTCGAGAATGGCGCGGGGGTGGATGCATGGCTGGTTGCCCTTGAACTCCTCGGGAAATGTCATTGGGGATTGCGGGGTGGCGCCGTGAGCCTGTTTGAGTAGGGACACATGAAAAACGGGGTGGATCTTCACATGAGGCGGGAGTGCCAGCGGTACGCAACTTGGCCGATGCGTTCGGTAATCTCGAATGGCCCGTAGTATCGTTTTGCTAGCTTGTAGGAGGCACATGTGGCAACGGATCCTTGACGGTATGGCTGTAGCTTCACGAGGACAAGGTCGCCAACTGCGAATGTGAAATCGGTGCGGCGCTTGTTTGCCTTGGAGCGCATCTGGTGTTGGGCCTTCTCGATGTTGTCCCGGAGCTGTTGTAAGAGCTCAGTTCGGTTGGTGAGGTGAGTATCTACGGCGTGGATGGTGGTCACGCCAGGGGTGTAGTCCAAGAGGCATGGTGGTGGTCTTCCGTATACTGCCTCGAAGGGGGTGGTATTGATGGAGGAGTGGAGGCTAGTGTTGTAACACCACTCCGCCCAATGGAGGTATGCTAGCCAGTCCCGAGGGGACTCTGCCACAAAGCTTCGAAGATAATCTTCGAGTAACCGGTTCACGATTTCGGTTTGACCATCCGATTGGGGGTGGTAGGCACTCGACATGGAGAGGACGGTTCCTTGGAGGCGGAAGAGTTCTTGCCAAAATGTGCTAGTGAAGATCGGGTCACGATCGGTGACGATGCTGGAAGGGAGACCGTGGAGGCGGCAAATATCCTTGGCAAAGGCAGCGGCGACCTGGATAGCGGTGAAATGTGGGCTGAGTGCAATGAAGTGTGCGTACTTGGACAGGCGATCTACGACAACCATGATAGTGGATTTCCCGTGGACCAAAGGAAGGTGGGTAATGAAATCCATAGAGATTGCATCCCAAATTTTGGTGGGGATGGGAAGTGGTTGAAGAAGTCCTTTTGATGCTCGTAGATCGGGCTTGACCTCTTGGCAGGTGCGGCAGTTTCGTACAAAGTGGGTGATCTCCTTGCGGATGCCTGGCCAATTGAACGCAGTTGTGATGCGGGCGGTGGTACGAGCTGCGCCTGCGTGTCCTCCTGTAGGTGTGGCATGAAACTCCTGGATGAGCAGAGAACGGATGGCGGATCCGGCCGGAACAAAGATGCGGTCTTTGTAGAAGATTAAGTCGTCTTTGACTGTATAATCCGGGTGGTCGTTGGGGTGTGATTGGATGGCATCCCGGAGGGTGAAATGGTGGTCAGTGATGTGGCTACGGAGGTGGGTGAGGAGAGCTATTACTGGACGGGTAATGCTGTTTAGGGTAGGCATGTGTGGGTCGGGCTCCCGTCGGGATAAGGCATCTGCGGGTGTGTTTTCGTTCCGGGCCAGTAGAGAATGTCAAAATCGAACCCGGCTAGCTTGTGGAGGCATTGCTGTTGCTCGGGGGTTTGGATGGTTTGAGTGAGGAGCGAGCGGAGGCTACGGTGGTCGGTAAGTACGGTGAAGTGATGGCCAAGTAGGTAAGGGCGCCATTTCAATATCGCCTCGGTGATGGCGCTGCGCTCGCGTGTATAAGTGGAGGCAGCTTGCATGCGAGGACCAAAACGCTTACTAAAGAAGGCGATCGGGTGGTTATTTTGTGTGAGGACCGCACCAATACCCTCGCCGGAGGCATCCATTTGGACCGTGAAAGGTTTTGTAAAGTCCGGGAGGGAGAGGACCGGAGCGGTGGATAGAGCACGTTTGAGCTGGTCAAAGGCATGAGTGGCTTCCGCTGTCGAATGGAAGTTGTCCTTCCGAAGGAGGTCATTGAGAAGGGCCGCAATTTTGGAGAACCCGTTGATGAAACGGCGGTAGTAACCTGCCAAGCCAAGGAATCCACGTAGTTGCTTGAGTGTGGCGGGTTGTGGCCAGTTTTGCACCGCCGACAGTTTCTCGGGATCCATGGCAACCCCGTTGGCGGAGATTATGTGTCCAAGGTAAGGAAGGGACGGGACTCCAAAGGCGCATTTGGAGGCTTTGGCATAGAAGTGGTGGTGACGAAGGATGTCGAGAGTTGTGCGAAGATGGTCAATGTGGGAGGAGTTGTCAGGGCTGTAGACGAGGATATCGTCGAAGAAGACGAGGACAAAGTGGCGAAGAACCGGTTTGAAGATGTTGTTCATGGCTGCTTGGAAGGAGGAAGGGGCGTTGGTAAGGCCGAACGGCATGATGAGGAATTCATAATGGCCTTCGTGGGTACGGAATGCGGTCTTGTGAATGTCGGCGGGAGCAACGCGGAGCTGGTGGTAACCCGCACGTAGGTCCAACTTCGAAAAGACCCTAGCACCATGTAATTCGTCCAGAAGTTCATCGACGGTGGGGATCGGAAAGCGGTCTTTGACGGTGGCGGTGTTGAGTGCGCGGTAGTCCACATAGAATCGCCATGTGCCGTCTTTCTTGCGAACCAGGAGGACCGGAGAAGAAAAAGGGCTATGGCTGGGCTGGATGATCCCGTCGTCCAGCATCTCCCGCACAAGACGCTCGATCTCATTCTTATGTTTGTGGGCGTAACGGTAGGGGCGAACATTTACCGGTGGTGTGTTTGGTGGTAGGGGAATATGGAAGGCATGGGCACGTGGAGGAGGAAGGCCTTTTGGGTTGCGAACACGTCAGCATATTCAGTGAGGAGGGCTGTGATGTCGGGTGTGTGTGTGGTGGGGGGGGTTGGTTCGGTCGTGAGTTTGTGAAGGAAGAGTCCATAGGAATGGGCGATAGCTTGGCGTTTTATCTCGGTGCAAAGCTGGGAATAGGAGATGGGGGCGGGGTCATCGTGGGTGATGCCGTGGAGAGTGATCCATTGGGAATCCTTGCGGAACTGGAGGTACCGAGCGCGGTAGTCGGTGAGAACGGGGCCGAGCGTGGCCAACCAGGCGCATCCGAGGATAACGTCAGCTCCATGGACTGGGAGGAGGTGAAGATCCACCGAAAATGTGTGGTTTCCGAGGACAAGTGGCGTTGCTGCAGCGAAGCCGCCGATGGTCATGGCCTCTCCATTGCCCACGCGGACGGTCACGTGACGGGATGGAGTTGTTGGAAGTCGAAGATGTTTGGCCCATTTGTTTTGGATGAAGTTGTGGGTGGAGCCGCTATCGAGAAGCACAGTGACATAGTGGCCGTGGATGTGTCCTGCTAGGCGGATGGTGGTTGGGTGATCATTATCATCCAATGCATGAAGGGATATGTGTGGAGGTGCATCAGGGGGTGGTTGATCGAAGTAGTGGTTGTGGGGGGCGTCCTCATTGGTGGCGTCCGGGGCTGGATCCAAGTCATCGGGGTCATCGGATATGAGACAGAGGAATTGTTTGGGCTTACAGCGGTGACCGGGGGTGAAGCGTTCATCGCAATTGTAGCATAGTCCCTTCTCACGTCGGGCTAGTGCTTCGGCTGGGGTGAGACGCTTAAAAGGTAGCCGGCTGGTGTTGGTATGAGGTGTGGTGGCGGTTGTGGTGAGTTTTGGTGGTGGTGGTTGTGGAAGTGCAAGGATGCCCGTGCCGGAATTGGGATTGGAAGAGAGATTATGGGGGGATCGGTTGTAGGGGGGTCGAGGTGGTGGACGGTTGGTAAGGAGGAGTTTCTCTTCCATGGACTTGGCGAGGCTGATAGCATCCGAGAGGGTGGCCGGTTGGTGTAGAAGGACGTCCCTGCGGATATCATCACGTAGGCCAGCGGTGAAGCAGTGGAGAGCACTCAGGAGAGGAAGGTGAGGGACGCGAGATTATAGAGCTTCGAAGTCCTCAACATACGGGCCACTGTGGAAGATTGGCATAGCTTGTATAACGAGCCTTCCGGATTCTCATAGGAAGATGGGCCGAATCGAGCTTCAAGGAGGTGTTTGAAGGTGTCCCACGTGGTGAGCGTTTGCGCGCGGTGTTGCACTGTGAACCAAACCAGTGCCGGACCTGTCATGTATAGCGCCGCGATCTCGAGCCATTGAGGAAGAGCTATTTGGTGATAAGCAAAGAAACGTTCAATCTGGAAAATCCAGCCCAAGACGTTTTCGCCGTTGAAAAATGGGATTTCGAGTTTCGGGGTCCGCGGTGTTGGTTGGTGACCGACGGTGCCTGGTGGTGGCCGGTTGTCGCTGGGAGTCAGCCATTTGAGGATCTCTGTCAGCGTGGCGGCGGTTTCAGCTTGGAACTGGGAAAATTGATTAACGGTTTGTTGCTGTTGGGCGGCCAAGTGTTGGTGTTGTTCGAAGAACTGGTCGAGCCGCTCGTTTGTACGCTTGGATGCCTCTTCGAGAGACCGGAAACGGGTGGTGGTACCATCTGTCATGGTGGAGGAGGAGGAAGGAATGGAGCGAGACCCAGCAGTGGCCCAAGTGGAGAACCCTCCCAAAAGACCGGTCCAATAGGAAGGAGAGCCACTAGCACTTAAGAACCACTACCAAGCCCCACCCACTCCCAATGTGGGAGTGTTACATTGCCTTCCCCTTTGAGTCCCAACGCCCTCGTTGGCCCACTCTAGCTGCCCACTCTGAGCGGCTTTCACTCTAGGCGACTTTACTCTGCTTCTGAGGTAGCCCTTTCCCAGGTCGCTCCTTTCCAGGTCGCCCCTTCCGGTGAGCGTTGGTACTCTCAATGAAAGCACCAATGTAACCACTTGGGTTACTGGCCGAGAGGGAGTTGAGAGTTTAGAGAGGTAAGTAGGATTAGACAGAAAATTGAAAGCGAAGTTCTGATTTGTTACCTTTGATTACAATCCATCCTACTTAAATAGTGATGTGACAATCGTGGGTAGTTACTAGTTAAATAAATGACTAATACTAGAAAATAGGAAAACTGCCCACTAATGCTGAAATAAATAAAATATGAGATAATTAATTCTCCCACTACCCCACTACAAAATCTTTCATCCAGGTTGGGTTGTTCCTCGATCGTGGGTTGCTGCTTGCGGTTGACTGTAGTGCTTGGCTTGAGTGGGCATGATCAGTGAACTGCTCCTGGGTGTGCGCCTGAGAGGTAACCGGAACGGTTACATACTTCCATAACCGTCTCTTCATTAGATCTAGTCCATTCCATTGGTATGTGTTAGCTATTTGCTTTGTTCGGTAGAATGTAATAGACCGTACTGTTATTTTTTATACTAATTGATGACAACGTTAGTTGGGTGTTGCTTCAGGAACCGCCAAATAGGGTGAAGTACCCTAATTAATAACCATCCATTTTTATATAAACAATTATAACTTGTAGTTCTTATGGTTAATTTTGAGTTCATCCTCATGGCTTAGGTCAATCAATCCTAGTTTCATTTTCGGTTTTGATCCTCCTATTTGTTAAATGTAAATTGTCTAAATTTAGATACAAATTTATGAAGAAGTTAATATGCCCCTCAATAAATGTGTGATCATTCGATATTACCTAGTGCTTGGGAAGAGATCAGATGCAATGTAAAAGCTTACACAAGGGTTTATAATGGTTTAATCAATGTGATCTATGTCCATTCTTCAGCACACAAATTATTCATTTTCACTTTTCTAATGCTCTCCATAGTAAATTTTTACTCGACTATATCCACACAATCATCACTATTAAAAAAACATTAATATAAAAAATAATCACTTGACGAATAACCAAGTAATTGTTATGGCATACTCAACTAGTTTGCTTCTGTCTTTTGTTACATTAAAAAAAAGAGTAATGCATTGACAAACATGATACAATATCTTCACTGATGTATATATACTATGGACAAAATGGTCCAAGCGGGTTATGGCGAATTTGAGTTGAGACACTTCAAAAGCGATATTTGACTTCAAATTCACCATTAAATCAACTATCCTTAATTCTTAGTCATTTAAGGATTTTGTATCCTCCCCAACTCTTTTATATATGTCTCTTTACTTCATCATTTTATATTTATTTCACGAGATACCTCTGAGATTTGAGTGAATTTTACGAAATAATTCTAATGTTTCATTTTCATTACCAGATACCCTGAGGTTTCATTTTTTTTACGTGATACTCCTGAGGTTTCATTTTCATTACGAGATACTGTTGGAATGGGCTATAATGGGCTCAACCTATCCATTTATTTAGTCCATTAGTAAATTGTTCTAGTTAAGATTTGTTAGTAGATTTACTCTGTAACAAACTTATATATTTCTGGTAGTATCTTTATCTTTTCAGTTTGCACACTTTTATATATAGATTATATTTACAATTAGGGTTGTACAAAAGTATTCTTCTTAATGAGAGTATAATAACAAATAAAGATCTTTTATTGATCTCTTCTTCTCGGTTACATATACAATGCAAAACATAAAAATTTTCAATATGGTATCAGAGCCTAGGCAGATCTATTACTATTTTCTACATTAGAATACAACATGACAAACGTAGGCAAAGGAGTACAGAAGGATACATCTACTTCAGGCAACTCCAACATCATTGATGTCAACGATCTAATCATTGTTCATGCCGTAGAAAATCCAGGCCTCAATCTCGTTTCAAGGTTCAAAAGGACAAGTTTTTTAGGATGGAAATGTGACATGATCACAGCTTTGAAGTCCAAGAACAGATATGGTTTTGTTACTGGGAAAGTGAAGAAACCTAGTGAAAAAGATACCATCAGATGTGCTGCTTGGGAGAAATCAAACTTCTTGGTAGTTTCTTGGCTCAAGACTGCATTGGACGCCAATATTGTCGAGAGTGAGCGCTATTGTGATGACCCTCAAGAAATCTGGAATTCCCTCTGTGAAAGGTACGAGCACAACAACCTGACAATTATTCACATATTAAAATGGGAATTAGCAGATACGAAGCAGGGTGATGATTCTATTGTTGTGTATTTCAACAAACTCAAGAAGATTTGGGGAGAGTTAGACTTGGCCCGTCCATCTCAGAGGTGCACTTGTTCAGGATGCGGTTGCGGAGTTAATGAGTCTATCAAGAAGGAAAAGAAGAAGATAAACTCATACATTTTCTCATGGGTTTAAACTAAAAGTTCTTATCAATCAGAGGAAAAATTCTTGCGATGCAAAGTCCTCCAAGCCTGGAGAAAGCATTCTCACTCGTGGCTCAAGAGGAAGAACAAAGAGGTAAAGACAAATTGAGAGAATATGTTATGTCCTTTTATAGCCGTGGGACTGGATTCAGAGAAAGTTCCAGAAAGCCTAGAGGAAGTGGAGATGCAGAGAAAAAGAAAACTACCTGCAGCTTTTGTAAAAAAAGGAAGGCATGGCTTTGAAGAATGTTACCAAAGGCACAAGTGTACGCATAGTCGAAAATCTATCCATCTAGCCTCTGAGTGCTACCAGCTCCATGGTCGAGACATAATTCTTGCTCGGATGAAGAAAAACAGCTTCACCAACACTGCAAAAGAGCAAACTCAAGTTAACGAAGCGGTATTAAAGACGATGGCCTAACCCTGAAACAGCTAGCTCAGATTGCGGAGTTGATTCGAAGCAGTGCTTTGGGAACAAAACCAGAAGGTAGCGACTACTGTAATTTCTCAGGTAAGCAATCTATTTGCATTTGCAGTAGACGATGTTTAATGGGAAAAGATACATGGAATGCTCTTGATGGAAAATGGGTGATAGATTCAGGTGCAACCGACCATATGTTAGGAGCACAAAATATATTCAAAAATTTGAAAGACTTGAAGCATAATCGAGCTGTAATTTTACCCAATGAGAGAAGGAAAAACATAAACACAGTATAAGATATACAGATTGGAGAGAAAATCTGGTTGAAAGATGTGTTATTTGTGCCGAATTTCAAGTTTAACCTACTTTCGGTAAGGAAGATGATAGAGCAATACGATTATTTCGTGTTTTTTTACAAACACAATTGTTTCATCTAGGACCCTATGACAGGGATGACTAAATCAGTTGGGCTTGAATGAGATGAGTTGTATCTGCTTTCCACAAATCAAGTAGACTCGTTGCTAGTAGAAAGATTGTGGGCTGTTGAAAGAAGAATGGGCTATGTTTTGACTGATCGTACGTAGACAGTAGAGAAAGAAATGGGCTTATTGTCAAAAATTAGCCCAATGGCAGAGGAGATACATGTTAGAGTTGGTCATGTACCATTTACAAAATTGCTTCAAATGAGCTTAATAAAAGAGAATGATTTTTCTTCTACTTATGCTTGTGATGTGTGTTACAAAGCAAGGGCACAACGACTTCCGTTTGATAATACGTCGAGCAGAAGTAAGAAAATCTTTGAGATGTTTCATATCGATGTATGGGGTTTGTTTAGCACCGAAATTTATAATGGTTACAGATTTTTGGGTGCTTTATGGATGATTTCACACGTACGACTTGGGTCAATCTTATAAAACATAAGGGAGAAGCTTGGGAAAATATTGTGCATTTTATCAAGATGATAGAAAGGCAATTCGAAGCAAAGGTGTCAGAATGAATAATGCTAAAGAGTTAGGAAGTTCTAATGAAGGTAAATTGTTTTATGCACAAGAAAGGATAATGCATCAAACTACATGTGCATATACACCGCAACAAAATGTTGTTGTTGAAAGAAAACATAGATCTTTGCTTGAAACAATAAGGGCAATATTTTTCTAATCCAATGTTCCTCTTGCCTATTGGGGAGAATGTATTCTGCATGCAACATACCTCGTCAATAGGCTGCCAACCAAAGCTTTGCATGGGAAAACTCCATTCAAAAGTTTATACAGTCGTAAACCATTGTATACCGAGATTTGGTCGTTTAGGTGTTTATGTTACAAAACTATCATACAAGGGAAGGGAGAAAAGTTTAATCCAAAAGGAGAAGCTTGTATTTATTTGGGTCAAGACCCAAGGAAGAAAGGTTACAAAGTCATAAGTATTGAAACTCAAAATATTGAAGTTAGTATAGACATAAAATTTCATTAAGATGTGTTTCCTTTCAAACAAGGCATTCATCGATACATTAATGAGCCATATAGTGCACATATGGACAACGAAAGGGTTAATACTCAACCCATTATTTTTGCTGATGATGACATACACTTAATAGATCAACGAGGTCAGTTCAGTCTCGTTGAAGAAACTGTTGTTCAAACTGGTCTTCGTCATTCACAAAGAAAGTCAAAAGCCTAGTTATTTAGAATATTATGTTTGCAACACTACTTTTCAAGATATGTTAGATGAGAGAGTATATGGAAACAACAAGGTTCCCATAAATTGTATGTCAAACTATGCAAGTTTGACTGAAATCAAGCCTTGTACTTCAATTCTTTATTATCGGCTGGTTCTAGAGATATCATGGATATGTCAGAGCCAAATTGTTATAAGGAGGCGGTTGTTCATGAACATTGGAGGAAAGTCATGAAAGAAGAATTGCGTGCTCTAGAAGAAAATGACACATGGGATGTTGTTGTTTACCCAAGGGTAAGAAAGTCATAGGATGCAAATGGGTTTACAAAGTGAAACTCAAATCAGATGGTAGATTAGAAAGGTACAAAGCCAGATTAGTGGCTAAAGGCTTTACACACCAACATGGTTTGGATTACAATGAGACATTTTCTCCGGTTGTTAAGTTAACAACAATACATGCTCATATTGTTGTTACACTTAGCAAAGAGTGGATAATAAACCAGTTAGATGTGAATAATGCCTTTCTACATGGCAATCTTGATAAGGAAGTTTACATGAAATTCCTCACGGCCTAGGAGTGGTTGGTCAAAATAAGGCTTGTCACTTAAAGAAGTCTCTATATGGTCTTAGGCAAGCTTCTCGTTAGTGGTTTTCCAAACTCCCAAGCTTTCTTCAAACTCTCAATTTTCAACTATCAAAGAATGATTATTCCTTGTTTCATAAGGAAAGTTTAAGTGGAGTGATCTTTATTACTGTTTATGTGGATGACATGTTGGTAGTCGAGAGTAATCAAAAGGATATTTGGTGGAGGAAAATGATTGTCACAATTCGAGAATTGCACAAGGACTAATGAGAGTTGGAAAGCATCGTTTGGCTAATGATGGGACACCTCTTGATGATCATTGTTTATCGCAGGTTGGGTGACAAGCTTAATTATTTATCTAATACCAGACCAGATATTAGTTTCATAGTCCAAGTTCTAAGTCAGTTCATGCAAAATCTTACAGGCATTCACATGCTTTGCATGCACTTTGTTACATCAAGGGTACCATGCATTATGGTATCGTTTTGCGTAAGCAAGATCATTGTAAGTTGGATTTATTAGCATATTGTGACTCAGATTGGGCAGTTTGCCCTAATACAAGAAAGTCCGTTTCAGGTTACTATATTTTCCTAGGAGATAGCCCTATCTTGTGGAAAACTAAGAAACAAGGTTTCATTTCTCTCTCTAGTGCAGAAGCCGAATATCGCTCTCTTCACCGTGTCACTGCTGAGCTCACTTGGTTAACACAACTTTTTACATGCGATCGGTGTAGCTAATATCACACCAATACCAGTAAAGTGTGATAACCAATCAGCCATACACATAGTTCAACATCCTATATTTCATGAACGGACATAACACATTGAAATAGACTCTCATTTCATTTGAGAGAAGATTCAACAAGGCCTAGTGGAGATCGTTTACACACACACACACCACCGCACAACTGGCACACATGATGACAAAGGTCCTTCCAGGAATAAAATACAAAGATCAATTACCACACATGGGTACGAGCAAAACAGTCCTGCAAGCCTAGGTAATATAGCTTACTTACGACTTGAAGGGGTGTTGGAATGGGATATAATGGGCTCAGCCCATCCATTTATTTAGTCAATTAGTAAATTGTTCTAGTTAAGATTTATTAGTAGATTTACATTGCAACAAACTTATATCTTTCTGTTAGTATCTTTATCTTTTCAGTTTGCACACTGGTGTATATATATATATATAGAGAGAGAGGGAGAGAGAGAGAGATAGATAGATAGATAGATAAGATTTACAATTAGGGTTGTACAAAAGTATTATTCTCAATGAGAGTATAATAACAAACAAAGCTCCTTTATTGATCTTTTCTTCTCGGTTACATATACAATGCAAAACACAAACTTTTCCAATAGATAACCCCGATGTTTCACTTTCATTATGAGATACCATTTGTTTAAATTTTGATATATTATATTGTTCATATCCCCATTTACCCTCACACCATATGCCCCCAAAATAACCTTAAGGTTTATGGTCAAATTTGAAAAAATAAAATGTGGAAAAAATACACAAAAATAATTAATATCATATAAAATTTGAATTCAATTTTGAAAAATGAATATTATTAAATATACAAAAAAACAAAATAGCTAAATAATAAAGCAAAAAATTATTTTGAAAAATAACCATAAATTGTTAAAATGTTATGTAACAATGACTTTAATCATGTAAATGTATAACAATAACATGAAAAATATTAAAAGTAATAAATTCATATAGTACATAGAAAAACTTATTATTTAGAATTAGAAAAATAAAGTATAAAGAACATAAAATATATAATTTATGTGATTTTAATGTATTTTTGTAACTATTTTACAATTTAAGTCTCTGCTACAATAGTTACTAAAAGATGTAACAATTTATGTTTTTTAAATATTTTTTTTGTATTGTTTAGCCATTTCAATTTATTTTTATAATTTTATGTTTTAATTCTATTTGTTTATTTAATTATATTCTTTTTTAAAATTGAATTAAAATTTTATATGATCTTTAATTATTTTTGTGTATTTTTATATTTTAAATTTGTAAAAAATTAACCATAAACCCTTAAGGTTATTACGAGGCATATGGTGTGAGGGTAAAATAGTAATATTAACAATATAATACCATAATTTGAACGGAGGGGTATCTGGTAATGAAATTGAAATATTAGAGGTATGTCATATTGTAAATGAAACATCAGAGGAATATTGTAAAAATTGAAAACTCAAGAGTATCTCACAATATAAATAAAAGGTATTTCATAAAATTCATTCAAACCTTAAGTGTATCGTGAAATTTTCCTTAATCTTTTAAGATGCTCTCCCCTCATAAAAACTTGTTCCAATAACCACATTATATATTTTATCTAATTAAAAAGTAAAAATTGACCAGTCTTGCACATATCTAACAAGAATATATCAAAATTATGAATATTTATTTTACATACATAAAATATAATTAGCCTTACTAAAGTGAAACATACTACTTCCTCCATCCCTAATTTACCTTCCCCTTTACTATTTGGGTATGTTGTTTGATTTCAATATTTAACATATAAGATAACATAATTTTATAAATCTAAGTATTGCAATGAAATCCTTATGTGAAAAACTATATGTTGTAGAAATTTATTTTCTAAAATTATTTTATCTTATATGTTTAATACTGATATGAAAAAATATGTCAAAAAATAAACAAGAAAGTTAAAGTAAGACGGAGATAGTATATAACCGGAGGGTGGTCCCAAGTCCAACGCTCATGGTCATCCGAAAGAGTTCGTGGTAGTGGTGCCCTCACACGTGCCGTGCATAAGTGTCCCACATTTTGTCTTCAGCTCTCCGACTCCATTCCACCACCGCCAGTACCCACCTTGGCACTCTCCTCCTTGCCACGTGGCCCCAAGTGTATATATTACCTCCTCTCTTCTCTACCCTTCCGTTGTCCTTCTCCCCCTGCCTTGTTTTTTTCCGTTTCCTTTGCTTTTTGCCTTTTCCACCCGATTGGCAGAAAGAGATTTAAGAGAGATACAGAGAAAAAGACAGAGACTGTAGGACTGCAGGGTCATCATCGGTTATTGCTGGCTCCATTTCTTCCTCGACAGAGAGAGGGAAGAGAGAGAAATGGATGATATACACATATCTCGTCGAATTCGCGAAATCTAGGGTTTTAAAGTGCTTGTTGAATTCCTCGATCTGAAACCTGGAATTTTCCTACCTTACCACGTTTATATTGAAAATTCTCTGGTGCCCTGGACAATAAAGTAAGTACGAAATGGCGACGCCATTGACGGGTCCTGTACATAGGGACGGAGGCGGAGTAGCGGTAATGGCGGGCCCAGCAACGGCGGCAGAACCTTCTTCGACTGCTTCGCCCTCTGCGGCCAAGAATTCCGTCAAGAGCAGTTCAGTGTTGAAGTCTCCGATCCTGATATTCCTGTTCTTCCACAAGGCGATAAAGACCGAGTTAGATAGCTTGCATAGGGCGGCCATAGCTTTTGCCACTTGCCAGCACAGCGATATTAAGCCGTTGCTCGACCGCTATCACTTTCTCCGCTCCATTTACAAGCACCACTGCATTGCCGAAGACGAGGTCTGTTATTTTTCCTTATGTTTGGTTGGTTTCTGCCCTTTTATCTTAACTGGAGTGAAAATGAAGATTTTGTATCCTAAATAATGATTCTCATGGGCATCGTGGACCATAATTGGTTGTCTACGCACTTGTGTGCTTTGGTGACGATTTTAGGTTTTTATTCGATAGAAGTGGTCCTGTGATGGTTCTTTTTACTATACTCTATTTCGTTGAAGTCCTCGGAAATTGACGCCAAATTGTTCTCGGGTCATATTACGGTCGATGTATCATCTTTTCTGGATTAGCTGGCGGGCTCTGTCCTCTTGGGCTTGCCTCGACGTGGTCTTCTCGAACCCCCTGATGGGCTGTTAAGACTGTTCTTATGTCATTGATGATTTTTTGGCTTGAACAATGATCTTCTGCTTAAATTGCCAAACTAATTACAGCGCTTACTTATCGGCAGTAGGAATTTCCTGAATATGAACTACGGATCGCTTTGCTTTGGAATCACTTTAATATGGAGTGTTGCCCTTGTCTCGTCCTGCGGTCTGACTGATGAATATTGACAAATATGGGATCATCTATTTGGTGCAAAATGTGCAGTGAAAAGTGGATGTGTAAATATATGCTAATTTCCTAAGCTGGAAATTCAATAGTCATGATTATTCTGTACGTGAGAGTTCTAGCTATTTCCTTCTCTCGTTGAAGCGTGAGTAATTTAGATGCATCTTGTTCTTATATCATTAAACTTGGATATAACTCTGGGCTCTGGGAGCTTGAATTTTGCATGCCTTCAGGGGGGAAAGGAGAAGGGGGTGGGTAGAAGATTATTAGATATTCATAGGTACGTGTTAGAGGGACAATGATATTTATAATGCCAAAGTATTGGGTGCAATATCATGTCGTTGGTCATTGCAGATAATTATGGATGAAAACTGTAGGCATCTGGCTGCAAAGGGTGGGATGCCTGGCTGTTTAAAAGCTCATTGATTGATGTTATTGTCTTGGGTCTAATATTTCTGAAACACTGATTTATAGATCTAGATTGCTGCTTGCACATTTGTATGTGGACACCCTTGAATGTAGTTCTCAGCTTCTTTAAAGATCCCGGGAACTATGAACATGAGAGTATAATACCTGACATGTGACAGTCCATTGGTACTGATTCATCTCTAAAATGTCATATATTCTGAATTGGAGGGAGTAGTAATTTTGTTCAGTGTATTTTATGTCTGTCCTAAACCATACTGAACCATTATGTATCAAGAGGTAATTGCTTTGAGGCTTTGAGGGTGTATTGAAATTCAACATGGTGATGATGTAGCTAGTAAAACAATCTTGTTTTGAGGTTTACAGTCAATTTCTGTCTTTGTTTTATTTCAGTCATGTTGTGATGTGCTCCAGTCAGCAAAGATAGAAGAATCTCAATTGCATGATGTTCAAATCTAGGAAAAGTGATTTATGGTCCATCTGAGTCATCAGTTGAAATCTGCACTCCCTATTTGGAGTGTCAATAGATACAATAGAACTGCAAACTGTTTACCTCACACAGTAATATTATATCATATTTCAGCTAGAGAACTTGGTCCCTTATCATATGAGTTTATAACTTCCTTTTAATGATATTGAATACTGGATAGGTCATCTTTCCTGCCCTTGATATCCGTGTGAAGAATGTAGCTCGGACATATTCACTTGAGCATGAAGGAGAGAACATGCTCTTTGACCAGTTGTTTGAGCTTCTAAATTCAAGCTTGCAGAATGATGAAAGCTATAGAAGAGAGTTAGCTTCTCGTACTAGGGCTCTTGAAACGTCCATTAGCCAACATATGTCAAAAGAGGAAGAACAGGTGATTATTTCGAGTAATTATTATTGTCTGGTGTTTTCTCTTTGTTCCTTATCTGATATCTCCTCTAGTCTGACATTCCAAAAACTTATGTAAGCTAGTTTAGACACATAGATCGGGACACTTCAAGGTATATGCAATCTTTTGAAGATTTATTTGTATTGGGAAAGGGTTGTGAAGCTTGCTTCTGACTGAATGTTGCAGACTTCTAGAATTTCTGATGAAATATTTGTGTTATTTACTATATGATCTGTTAGGTATTCCCTCTGCTTATTGAAAAGTTTTCATTTGAGGAGCAAGCGTCTCTAGTGTGGCAGTTCTTGTGCAGCATACCTATTAATATGATGGTGGAGTTTCTCCCATGGCTATCTTCATTCATCTCAACAGAAGAACATCAAGACATGCGTGAATGCCTTAGAAGAATAATCCCCAATGAGATCCTTCTTCATCAGGTATGGTTAATATCAGTGAAATTATCTCTGGTACTTTTTACTGGCACCTTTTGTTAAATAACAATGTTTCTTTTTGGAGGTTATTTTCACCTGGATGGATGGTACGAAGAAACAAACTACTAATGGGACTCCTGGAGGCTGTTCTTCTTGTCATTGTTGTACGTATAGTAAAACCTATTGCCTCAGAACTCAGAACCGCAAGGCATCGTGCCCATGTGAACCATCTCATACCGGAAAAAGAAAGCATATGGAATCTAGTACAACCACAGACAGATCACTGTACCCGATTGATGAGATATTATGTTGGCACAGAGCCATCAAAGTTGAACTAGATGATATAGCCAAAGATGCTCGAAAGATTCAGCTTGATGGAGATTTCTCTAATTTATCAGCTTTTAACCAGCGGTTGCACTTTATTGCTGAAGTATGCATCTTCCACAGGTGTGGTATTCGATAAGACTCTGGGTAAATAGTAGCTGCCATCTGTAGTGCTTGTTTGATTTATAACTAAAGTGACATTTAGTAATGATCCTGGTTCTGCACTAGGTTTTCCTTTGGGACCTGTAACCCCTTAGGAATTCATGTATTTTGTCTTTCTTTTTAGAATGTGTATTTGCAATGTGGCCAATAATTTTTTATTTTTTTGCCTTTGGTGATCCCAAGGAGGTAAAATTCGTACTGTTTGTTTGATTACTGTTATTTTTGCATTTAAAGACAGTTAAAACAAAATCATGCTCATGTTTAACTAATTGCAGGAAAGCTTTGTTTTGGTATCTAGATAGGGGATTTCATGTAACCCCCTGGGAATTCATGTATTTGGTCTTTCTTTTTAGAATGTATATTTGCAATGTGGCCAATAATTTTTCATTTTTTTGCCTTCTGTGATCCCAAGGAGGTAAAATCCGTACTGTTAGTTTGATTACTGTTATTTTTGCATTTACTTGAGACAGTTAAAACAAAATCATGCTCTTGTTTAACTAATTGCAGGGAAGCTTTGTTTTGGTACCTAGATAGGGGAGGTTTCTGTATCTTAGATAGTAATTACCTGAACGTGGAGAAAAAAAATCCTCTGAAAATGAATTAAACTTACCTTGGAAAAATAGGTTGTCCATATGTCTCACTGGAGAATGTGGATATTCCTGCCAGTTTTTACTTTTTTGCCGGGAACACATGCGAGCAACATGTACTAATTTATGCTACCATTGTAGGTTTATAAATGTGTATACTGGATCTTATTATACTAAGATTTCTTATCTATAACTATATGTGATAATATTGAACTATGGCTGCAGTGTCGCCGAGGACAAGGTTATATTCCCTGCTGTAGATGCAGAACTTTCTTTTGCTCAGGAGCATGCTGAGGAGGAACGGGAATTTGAGAAGCTTCGATGCTTAATTGAAAGCATCCAGAAGGATGGGGCCAAATCATCTTCTGTTGATTTTTATGCCAGACTCTGTTCGCATGCAGATCAAATAATGGACACAATAGAGAAGCACTTCCATAATGAGGAAGTTCAGGTGGTTATTCTGCTATTTGGAAAGCTACCATTTTTCTCATTTTATTCTTAGTTGTGATAACTAACGAAAAGAAATATAGATGCAATAGTGTAAACTAGCCAAGAACATGCAGGACCATATGTTAATATTGCAAGCATCTTTGAATATGTAAAATGTCATTCTAGGTTCTTCCTCTAGCTAGAAAGCTGTTCAGTGCTCAAAGGCAAAGAGAACTTCTGTATCAAAGCTTGTGCATGATGCCATTGAGGTTAATTGAACGTACCTTGCCGTGGGTGGTTGGATCATTAAGTGAAGTTGAAGCTAAATCATTTCTCAAGAACATGCATTTGGCAGGTACTGTATCATGTTTATGTTTATTTTTGTGATGGTAAATTATTACCTTTCTACTTGGGCTCCATTGTTCACAAGGTAGTTGGTCTCCCTCTGGTGCATCTAATTGACCCTCTTTGGTTAGCAGCACCTGATGCAGATAAAGCTCTTGTTACACTTTTTTCTGGATGGGCATGCAAAGGCTTTCCAAGAGATATTTGCTTGAGCTCAACTGCGATTGGTTGTTGTCCAGCTCGATTGTTAGGCGAAACAAAGGAAGTTCTTGTGCAATCATGTCAAAGATGTCCTATGGATTCTGCTGGGGATGAAGCTGCTATATCTGATGAAGATGGTAACGACCGGCCAGCAAAGCGTGGAAACTTAATTCAAAATGAGAATGGTGATGGTTATGAGCCCAAGGAAGTGATCAATACCCAGAGGTCTTGTGGCTCTCAGTCTTGTTGTGTCCCTGGTTTAGGTGTTAATGGTGGTAATCTGGTGGTCAGCTCCCTGACTGCTGCGAAGTCATTCCGCTCCTCTTCTTTAAGCCCTACTGCTCCTTCGCTGCATTCCAGTCTTTTCAATTGGGAAACAATGATAAGCTGTTCCAGTGATGGATCTGTGAGTAGACCAATCGACAACATATTTAAGTTCCATAAAGCTATTAGAAAAGACTTGGAGTATTTGGATAGTGAATCAGGGAAATTGAGGAACTGTGATGAGACATTTCTAAGGCAGTTCTGTGGTAGATTTCGTCTTTTATGGGGACTTTATAGGGCTCATAGTAATGCAGAAGATGATATAGTATTCCCAGCATTGGAAGCTAAAGAAACTCTTCACAATGTGAGTCACTCTTACACCCTGGATCATAAGCAGGAGGAGAAGCTATTCAAGGACATATCTTCTGCACTTTCTAAACTCACTCAACTCCATGAGCTTCACAAAAAATCTTCCGTGTCTAAAGATTGCGTGGGAAGCAATTCTGAATCTTCATTGCAAGATGATGCTATGAAGTATGACGAATTTGCCACAAAGCTCCAAGGAATGTGTAAATCCATAAGAGTAACACTTGATCAGCATGTAATAAGGGAAGAACTTGAACTTTGGCCACTATTCGACAAACACTTTTCAGTTGCGGAGCAGGATAAAATTGTTGGTCAGATCATTGGCACCACAGGTGCAGAAGTGCTTCAGTCTATGTTGCCATGGGTTACTTCTGCTCTTACACAGGAGGAGCAGAACAGTATGATGGACACATGGAAGCACGCAACCAAAAACACTATGTTTAGTGAGTGGCTTAATGAATGGTGGGAAGGATCTCCTCCTCAGAGCTCAGCATCCGAAGCTGGTATCCAACAAGGTTGATTTAACTACACTCTGTGTGCTCATTATGTCATGCTCTTTTTAGCCTGCATGACCCTCAGCATCACCTTTTCTTCTCATGTTCTTAGAATTCAAAATTGGACTGTGTTTCATGTGGTTATTTGGTGACTCTTCAGTTAATGATGTCCATGAAAGTCTGGACCAAAACGATCAAACCTTCAAGCCTGGATGGAAAGACATATTCAGAATGAATCAAAGTGAGCTTGAAGCTGAGATAAGGAAGGTTTCTCGTGATTCCAGCCTTGATCCTCGAAGAAAGGCGTACCTTATACAGAATCTGATGACTAGGTTGATTGCCTTCTTTAAACTTCCGTTAAACTTGTATTTACTTTCTGAACTAATGAAAAATTTGGAATGTTTTAGTCGGTGGATTGCTGCTCAGCAGAAGTCTACTCATGAAGGATCTGGTGAACCTTCTGGTGGTGAAGATTCGCTGTGTTGCTCTCCTTCATATCGTGATGTTGATAGAAAGATATTTGGATGTGAACACTACAAGCGGAACTGTAAACTACGAGCTGCTTGCTGCGGAAAGTTGTTTACATGTAGGTTCTGCCATGATAAAGTTAGTGACCATTCGATGGACAGGTAGGTCTTGGTGGCATAATTTTCTAGTTTCTGTAATTATATTGATTTATAAACATCTATGTAACTAAAATGCAGGAAAGCGACAACTGAAATGATGTGCATGCAGTGTCTGAAAATACAACCCGTTGGACCAGTTTGCACGACACCTTCTTGCAATGGACTTACTATGGCCCAATACTTTTGCAATATTTGCAAATTTTTTGACGATGAAAGGTACTGCCTCAACGCTTGGGCTATTGATATATTCCTCTGTCCGCCTTTTGCTCTATGCTGTTAGAATTGCATGGATAAGAGTGGAATGCCAATATTGCGACACTCTAATCCTTTGGGATGGGAAGTTGCACTTTTTCTAGAACCGACTCCCCCATGACGTTGGGTCATTCAGATCAGATGATACTCTTTGACTTTTTTGCACGTGGCTTGTCTGTATGAAGCAAAAATGTTTGTTCTTTCAGAAATTTGAGTCAAGGATATTATAAACATACTTAAAATTGGATTTTCTCTTTGTGCCTGTCTATCTCCTGTTTGTAGCCTCTGAACCATATTATTTTATGTCATCTGTCAGGACCGTTTACCATTGCCCTTTTTGCAATTTGTGCCGCCTTGGAAAGGGACTTGGTTCTGATTTCTTCCATTGTATGAAGTGCAACTGTTGTCTCAGTGTGAAGTTAGTCGATCATAAATGTTGGGAGAAGAGTCTGGAAACAAACTGCCCTATTTGTTGTGATTTTCTCTTCACATCCAGCGAATCTGTCAGAGCTCTCCCTTGTGGGCATTTCATGCATTCTTCTTGCTTTCAGGTATGTTCTTATCTATTTGATTTTTTTAGTGTTTTATCTTAAAATCCCTCGGTTGTTCTGAATGAGTTGACAATGAGTCGGTGATTGCCTATGAGTCGGTCTAACAACTCTTGGTTTTATCTCAGGTCTACACTTGTAGCAACTATACATGCCCAATTTGTAGCAAATCACTTGGAGACATGGCGGTATGTGATTTTTATTGTTTTTTAATTTTCCTTCCTGAATATGTTGTCTTTTCTTGTTAGTCAGATTATTTGTGTATCCTTTTGCTAGCATCGGTTGTACTTGCCACAGATATGTGGATTAAATTTTGAATGCCACTGCTTCTGCAACATGTTACATAGTTTCCATGTAAGCCTGTTTTCTATATGCGTGAAAGACTAGTGTAGGCACAGGTGATTGGGTACAGTTGCCAGCTTATGTTGCTTTTAGAATAGGCATCTGCATCATATGCTGGTTATAGTTACAGAATTAGAAACAAGGATCAGTGAACAAGAGGAGTGCTGTAACGGAACGTGAACCGTTCCTCTTCTGTAAAGAACGTATTCATTTTGGGGAGTAGGATGCGAATTATGTGGGAAGAAGTCACGATTGTTTTTGTTTTTGTTGAGTAAGTTATATTATAGCAACCTTGTGTTACTATTTACTAGTATATCAAGTGATGCGGTTCTTGTCATTTCTATCTATTTGCATTATACATAATTATTTGGTTGTAGGCGCTTGATTTCTTTTGTTGTGATGGAAAAACAATCAGAAACAGCCTCTTCTGGGCAGTGGCGGCCTTTCGCTTTGATCTTCCTTTTACTACCGACTTACATGTGATTTAAGTGTAGTTGATACATGTGTTGGAGGCAGAGATGCAAACTTTCTTTGTCTAGATATTCTTTGCATTTTTTCCTCTTATCGACATGAGAGACTTGAGGAAGTAAGGCTGCTGCCATTGGGTAGTGGTGCTCTAGGTCGCGCTTTCTCTGTTTTCATGGCTTAGAGCTGTGGCCGATCGTCCTATTGCAAACTTAGATTAAAAAAAACTCATGGTGTTGTTGAAAATACATGTTCAGGTGTACTTCGGGATGCTTGACGCCTTGTTAGCTTCTGAAGTACTTCCAGAAGAATATAGGGATCGGACACAGGTAGATCAGTTCCCCCTCTTCTCTTAAATTTCCTGCTATTAGTCACATCTTCCCGTGGGTATTTCATTTGCTCTTCTTCTGTCGAGCAACATACATTTTGACAATCATGGATTTGGTGGATACAGGACATTCTCTGCAATGACTGTGATAAAAGAGGTGCTGCTCGGTTCCACTGGCTCTATCACAAATGTGGGTCTTGTGGGTCGTATAATACACGCGTCATCAAACTAAACCCTTCTGGTGCAGACTGCTCAGCTTCAACGTAACTAGAAATCTCCTCTTGGCACATTGGTCGTGTAAATACATAAAAAAAATATAGGTGTCTTTCTATTCTAGTTTGCAGCGTTATGGTTTCGTTAGAAACTGCTGCCAACAGTGAAAGTTCATCGACATAGAAGATATATAAAAGAAGAGAATCCTAGAGTGAAAATTTTGTA